>VYZW01001322.1:2834-18643 GCA_013401315.1 Balaeniceps rex | reverse complement strand
AATCCCTGAGGTCATAAAGCAGTCGGAGAGAGAAAGCGGTGGGGGGATGCACCACCACAATATTTTGGGAAGGATCAGGACCTGGCACAAAGAGACAGATGTCTGTGTGTCCTTAGGAAGCTAGTCCTTCCAAAGAAGAGTTTGGGTTTTAGAAGTACTTGGTGCTGAAAAATAATTTTCTCTGTGTGGTGCTTGGGCCTGTGGTGCAGAGTTGTGAGGTAAGAGAGATCCTGGGCTGAGCTTGGAAGGGTGAGGTGTCACCTTGAATACCAGCAACATTTTTGTGGTTGCTTATTCTAAAACCTACTAATAACAGAAGTTAAGACTACAGCAGTGGAAAGCTTTAGGAACTGAATCCTCTTGAGTTGCATAAGCCTTGCTGTTTGGGGTAGGATTGTTGAAGCAAAACTACAGAAGCAGCTCTGGCTTAATGGTGGCTTTATGCCCCACAGAGCGTGACAACTATGTACTAAGAAAAATGATTTTGCTACAAGTAGTTTAAGAAAAACTTACCTTGGTCTAAGGACATGTCTGTACAAGTTTTATAAATACATTTTATATGTGGCTGAAAAAATGAATTTTTTTTAATCAAAATCTTTTCCAATCTGTGGTATGGACCCTCTTGGAAATCTGCTTTATGAAATCAGGTCCTTCATGGAGGGAAAGAGATTACTCTGCAACAGAAGCAATAGGAAATAGGGAAAGAGCCTGGGGTCAATCAGAACAGTCTGCCTACTATGCACAGGTAACTATGCCATAGATACTTAGTTCAGGTAGATACAAACAGTTTTTATACTGCTGTGTGATATAAAACCTTTACAAAGTCCTGTGCTGAATTTAAGATATAGTTATCAGGTGAAGGACTGATTGTCAGTTCAGTTTTTACACTCCATAAAGTGTTCTTATTCTGTGCCTTCTGTATGGTCCTGTAGCAATCTAAAATAAGCATTTTCACTTACGAAATCTGAACTTCACTCTGGACATAAGAGGAAGAAGTTAATACAGTGATTTTTTAAACTGATCTTTAGCTGATTAAAGACTTTTCAGCAAACAGTTTCAAAATGAACAGGAGATGGAAACCATTTCCTTCCCCAAGCTCTTCAGTACTTAAAAATTTACAAAGTCTTCAGTTAAATCTTACAGGGCTAAGCATTATAAAAGAATGTACTCAATGATGCATGCCTCCAAGCAAAGGAATAATGAAATGTAGCACCTAACTCTTATGATGTCCTGGTAATCTGCACCGCTGTTTAATGCTTTTTATGCCACAGATCCTAAGGAACTCTAACAATTTTGGTCAGCTGCTCTGGGGGCTGGTCTGGAGAAGGAATGACAAAGAACCCTGTCGTTTTTGACTTCTTCCCACCAACCCAAATGGTTTTGTCAACAAGGTGAGAAAAATTGTAGCCAGCCCTTAGCTAAACAGGAATTAGCCACAACTTTAGTAAAGGTTCTCTGGAGTCTTCCTGTACAAGAATAAATCTATTTCTTTGTAGCTCAGTATGTGTGACAAGATATTCTTCCAGGTGGAATAGGTGCTGACTGTAACCCTTCAGCATTTAGGTGGGGTCTTTCTCATGATGAAAAGAGTAGGTGATGGTGGGTAATTCCCAAAGTATTAAAAAAGAATAATTTACTGGCTAGGTGAGCTCCTGCTGCAACTGGGCCATGTCTGGGAATGTTTTTACATGGATTTTTCTCAGGCACTGCTAAAAATTAGGGGAAATCAAACCTGCAGTTCCTTCCCAGTATAAATTTCTTATAATGTTGTGCTTTCCAGAGGAAGGATTAAAGTGGAACTACCATGACAAATGTTTCTCTAAAGCAGATTTTCTTCCCCTTTGAGGTTAATTACTAATTATTTTCTGTTATCTCACTTGTGGACCAGTGTCAGGTATTCTATAAAGTCATGTCTTCTTCCAGATGAAGTGCTTCCTCTAGGGTGGTTTATTATCCAGTTAAATAATCCCCCTTCAAGTATTTTACTGTGAGATACTTACAGTTTCAGATGAAATTGCGCTCAACTACTTTTGTTATAATTTATTGTGGCTAGTCCCCACATATATTTAAAACTTACCATTATTATTATGCTTTCCAGATCTCATTTTTTTGTCTTTTCTTTTTTTTCCCTCTGAGCAAATGTCAGAGCTATTGAAGTATTAGGATAATTTCTCTGTGCGTGGGTGGAAAACATATGAGATGGTGGCATCTGCCACTTTGTAGTGGTAGGAGGAAGTAGGGGAAAGAACTGCTACCAATTTCAGTGAAATACTTACATTGGAGTTGTGCAAAATGAAACTAATTAGCAATAAAAGGGCTCCTTCAATATAGCGCGCAAAAGAGCTCTCCACCTTATATTGGCTATAGTGCCACTCCAAACCACACACTCATGGGGACAATTCTTCAATCATACTCTCTGAGAATACCCTTCATTTGAAACTTGTTCGTGACCATGTATCTAATTTCACCGCCACATTTTGTTTTAATGTATATGTATTTGCTGATTCTTCTAATTGCCAAATAAAACCTTCAAAAAATCACTTTCATATCTCTTTTGTATTTTTCAGACATTGCCTCTAAGCATTCTTTCCCAGTTCCTCAGTCCTCTCTACTTTTCAGTTATTATATTTTAAAATTAGAATCTGAAAAATCCTTACAAAGCTGTAGCAATATCATTTTGCATCCGAGAGAAAAATGATAACAGCTAAATTCAATTTATAAAGCAGAATTTCTGCTTTAAAAAACAGGTCTGAGGAAGTAAGAGGGAAGAATGACACAAGTTTAAATATATTTGAATATAAACATTTAAACAAATTTGAATGTAATAGGATCTAAATAATTATTTTCATGCTTGTTTTAGAAATATTCCACTTCACCCTTTTCCCACTTATTTTAGGAATATATGCTCTTCTGTAAGGATTATATACTGTTGATAGAATTCTTTTATGAATGTAAGTCTACTGCAACTATCGAACCAAGTTCATTTTTTTTCCCCACAGACTGAGTTTGTTGGAAGGACACTGAACTGACCTTTGAGATAAACAGGGGAGATTATAAATAATTAGTAGTAATCATTATAATAACATTTATTTCCAATATCTTCTAGTTTCTTCCCCCGCCAAATTCCTGAGACATCATACTAGAAGACAAATCTTTTTAACTAGCTCATATGCCTATAAACTTGCAGAGACTTTCAATTTCAGCATACAAAATAAATCCATTTAATATTCAACCCCATTGTTCCCAAATGCTCTTTATTATGGCTTAATTACTTTTAGTGCTTCCTATTCCACACTTTTCTTTTGAACTTATCTAGTCGTAAAGTTATGGATTTTAATGTAAAATAAGTTACCTGTTTGTTGAATGCAATAGAAAATCTATGTTGTCGCATAATAAGAATGGCACATGAAAGGCTCCTGGCACCTGTTACAATAAAAATCTGCTTCATTTTTACTGTAAACTTGCCAAACTGTCAAAGCTGGTGTTTAAATATGTGTTTGGGCTGCCTGACTGCTTCAGACTGATTCTCTCTCTTTCCTTCTGTGTCTTTGCCTTTCCAGGGTCTCAGTGCACAAAGATGGCTTTTCTTGGAGTGGTTTACACCCAACCTTTAGAAGAAAGACCTCAGCGTAGACCATGATATGTCAGATTTGGCCTGTGTGTGAAGTGTGTGCCTGTTTTATGTGTTCCCTCAACATACAGAATGTTTTTACAATCAACCTAGAACTTAGATCTTTAAGGAAGCATGTGATAGGAGGGAGAAATAACACTTTATACGTTCTTGGTAGAAGCTCTCACGTCTAAATCTCTTCAAAAGCTGTAAATACTATTTTCACAGATTGTGAAACATGGGTTTATGCAAGTCTTCCCCCTGCAGTTGTTTTTTCTGCTACTGTGATTTGGGGATATGTTTCCTAAGCTCCTAAAAATCTCATGTTGATTAACACAATACAGAAAAAAGAGTGTATTGTTGTGTGCCTGTGTCAGCCCTCGGGAAGAGGATCCAGGAGCTGGGAATCCAACCATGCCTCATCTAGCAGCTGATATCTGTAGTATCTTTGGGGCTGCTTCAAATATTGAAGGGTGGCCACTTTCTAATTGCACTATTCATGATTCTAGTTCAGAGATAAAAATCTTGTGATTCAGAAGGCTCCAGCCCTGCTCAAAACCTGTACTAATCTGGCGAGGATGCTCTAGGCTGTAATTAACACTTTATTTTCTTGCATTAAATCCTTACTGTTTAAAAGTAGTCAATCAATAGGAAATACCAGGGCTAAGTATGCCTGTTTAGTCTTAATGTATTTCTATTTTTTTGCCACAGTCTTTAACTTCTAACTGTTTTCTTTTAGGTGGTAGCTTTATTTGGACCATAGAAAAGACAAAATGAGAAAGTTAGTGAGCAGCTAAGTACTGATTTAGCCTCACTGCCTAAATGTGTGATGCCATGTTTTCTGTGCTAACTTTTCAGTGGGCTCATCTGCCAGCATGATTGACAGATATTTGTTTTCTCTTAGACATGTGAAAAGTGACATTGTTCCCCTTCCCAATTTTAAGATTAGAAATTGAGACAGAGAGATTAAGATCAGCTAAATTTTGGATGCTTCGGTTTGAGCCAGGCAGGACCTGACAACATCAGTGTCCTGGTTTCAGCTGGAATAGAGTTAATTTTCTTCCTAGTAGCTGGCATGGTGCTGTGTTTTGGATTTAGCATGAGAATAATGTTGATAACACACTGATGTTTTACTTGTTGCTAAGTAGTGCTTACACTAGTCAAGGACTTTTCAACTTCTCATGCCCTGCCAGCGAGAAGCTGGGATGGGGCACAGCCAGGATAGTTGACCCAAACTGGCCAAAGGAATATTCTGTACCCTGTGACATCATGCTCAGTATATAAGCTGGGCAGAGTGGGCCAGGGGGCAGCGATTGCTGCTCAGGGACTGGCTGGGCATTGGGTGGTGAGCAATTGCATCGTGCATCAATTGCTCTGTATATTATTATTATTATTATTACTACTATTATTATTATTACTACTACTATTTTACTTTATTTTATTTCAATTATTAAGCTGTTCTTATCTCAACCCATGAGTTTTCTCACTTTTACTCTTTTGATACTTTCCCCCATCCCACCCGGGTAGGGGGAGTGAGCAAGCGTCTGTGTGATGCGTCGTTGCTGGCTAGGGTTAAACCACGACAATCACAAAATCTTTCCCACATTTGAATCACAGCTTATATTGTTTTCATCATCTCAGCACTTCAGAAATGCAGGTTACAACATCCTAGGTCAGGCATTAAGGAATAGTAACCCACAGCTACCGAAAACTTGAGCAGAATATCATGGATGTGATTTGATTAAACTGACCTTTTTTTTCCTCTTAAGAACTTCTGTCTTATTCACTGCACATCTTTCAATTTCTCAAAAAAACCAAAGAAGTATTCTTTAATATGTATGGTGGATCATTTCCAAAGCAGGCTTGTCTTGTGGACAGAATGAATTGGGATTCTATTCTTCTGTACCTTATACATTATAATATAGCCCATAATGCAATTAACCTACCAGTGTACCTCCTGTTGAGCTGTATGCAACAGCAAACTGACAAGCCAGCTGACCATTTTGCATGTAGAGGTTTAATGATCCTTTGCAGGTGAGTATTTTTATTGCTGATCTTGTGAGAATCAAATGAGCAAACCTCTGTTGAGCCAGTAATGCCTTATGGAGGTGTGGAGATCTAACGGCAGATTTCTTCTTTTATGGGAGACCTAACTGAAGATTTCTTTCTTTGTGTTTGTGTTAGGATCTGATTTGGATGAGAGGAAGGCCCCCTTGCTTTCTAACCGACCTCAGACGAACCTGGGTGGCTAGGGGCGGCTATACCAACCTCTCATTTCAAGTTCGATCCCCTCGAGCGAGATTAAGATACAAACGAGGTCAGATGTCGTGAGTCTACCCATTTATTAAACCACTCACGAAAAGAGAAAGAGCGATAGGAAAGAAAGGAAAGAAGGAAAGGTGGAAGATAAAGCAAGAGTGCAGAATAGGAGAGCACAACTAGTCACCACCATGGATCCACGGCGTTCCAGGGGGTCTTCAGTGGTGTGGGACCGCCCACAGAGTCTTCGGGTGATGGGGGGTTCGCCCCACGGGGTTTTCGGTGGTGGGGGGTTCGCCCCACGGGGTTTGGGGTTTATAGGCTGCATGCCTGAGGCAACAACTCCGTGCTTGCGCAGAACTCCCTTTTGCACCATGCTTGCCCAGGGTGACGGCACGTACCCCACGGCGATGGCACGTACCCCATGCCTGAGTTCTCCCCCCATGTCTGGGGTCCCATGTGCCGTCCAAGTGCACACGCCCACAGCCAGTCGTCCACACCCAGCAGGACACGGCCATGACCCCTGCTGTTGTCCTTGTGGTTGTGCAGGCTGGCGCACTGTTTTCTTAGAAGATTCCGTTAACTTCTTGTGGGCAAACTTTGAGACAAATGTTTAACTATTTCGTCCCTCACAGTTCGGTTTGGCAATGATAACTACCTTCATGATACCAGCGTGGACAGATTCTGAACATGGACTTTCTGTTATGTTCATTCGGTTGAAGAAGCAGACTTTAAGATAGCTTGAATATGTCTCACTATCCTGTAGTCACATCTGGAGCTACACTGCAGATGTAATGAAAGAAGATGACTGATAAAAATCCTTCCGCATATCAAATACATTTTTAGTGTTAGCATCAACTCAAAATAAAAGACCGATGTGACCATCCTATTCCTCCAGATCCTCTGAATGATCCCCAGAGGACACCAGAATATCTTTCAGTTTACCCCACACCTCCTAGATATTCTGTTAATATTTACTCTGTTAATAATGAGCATAGCAAAAGGTATTCTCAGTTTTCTATTTTGACTTTGATTCCTTGGTAAGTTTTCTTTCAAGAGGAATAGGAGGGTTTTGAATTATCTTTTCTGAATCATCTTTGTAGCCTGCAAGAGGGACAGGACTTTGTACAGCTTTGCTCATTTACCAGAGAGTAAGAAGACATATTCAAAATACCAACTGGGGTTATAAAATGAACTTAAGGTCTTCCCAACAGACAAAATTTGCTGCCCTGAGAAGAAGGACTGGTGAAAGGGATAAACTGAGCAGGGAACCTTCGAGTGTCTCACTTTCAGCTGCTGCCTGAAAAGATGAGGCAAATGCTGGTGATAGAAAAAGTCAGAGGAAGAGTTCAATATACCTCTGTTAGCAGCAATAACAAAACAGCAACAGCGTTAATGGCAAAGTGCAAGGCCATGGTAGTTTACTGCTCTCCTGCAGTCTGCTTCCCTAGTTAGGGTCTAGGTCCAAGTCTGGCAGAGATGCTGGTTCCAACACAGAAAAGGGACTTCAGTTACTCTAGTCTGAATTTGTATAATTCACTGATTACTGAGCTGGCTCTTTAAATTTTCTCAGTTGCCTGCCTGCCTGTTTTTACGAAGCTGAAAGCTCTTTGTTGGCATGAACATATACATGCATATGACATTCTATACACACATGCAGACTATCATGATTAAAAGGCCAACATTTTGTTTTGTTCTGGAAGGATCTTTTTAGTGTCTAACTATTGCATCTTCCTTTTAGTCCATAGATATATTTTATTCATCTAAGAATATTAAATACAATTTTCTAGATCTAAAATAAAATCTCAGGCTTCTTATCTGAATCCTGGTTTGACCCCATCACTCGCAGATTAATGAATACTTCCCTTGTAAGAATCCACTTGAATATACAGGTAATGATAACGGCATTCCAAAATCAAGTATCCTTTATGTAAGACACTGCCTGTTACTGATGATCCATTTGTAGTACATGCCACATACTGATTCACTTACAATCAGTTGGAAGGAAAGCTACAGGACTAGCCATTAAAGAAGATTGAAGACCAGCTAAGCAACACTCTTTTTTTCCCCATGCACCTCCTAAAACTTTTCCCTTACCTCTTTTTTATTCTTAAAATACTGGCTTTACTGACTGCTGTTGACTGAATATGTATCACAGCTGCAAATGGAATAACTAAATTGGAAGCTGACATTGGCTTTAAATGTAAGCTGTTAACTGATGGGTCAGGTACAACTGACTCTTCTGTGTACAATTGTTAGTGGTTGTGAGCAGTCTAGGTTAAACCCTTGGTATTTTACTGAGATCATTGCGGGGTGTGTGTGGGAAGCTTCTATCAGGAAAAACACACAACATAAAGCATTTCCCTGAAACAGCCAAGGTAGATGGTAGTTATAATCTGGAAGGGATATTTGTTAAACAGCCAGTAACAAATATTCTGTAACCTTTATCAAATGCCATTATCAAGTAAGGTGGCTATTTGGTAATACTAAGATGTGAAAAGAAATGCATTTTCCAGAGAGCATTAATTTAATGAATTTAAATAGGTTCTCTATGAATTCAATGTTTATATGTTTTTCTAAGCTTAAACATATTATATCAATGCTTTTTATTTTATTTCTGAGAAGTGAAGACTTAAAAATTTACATACATTCAAATGTTTCACATCTCTTCCTCATTTACCCTCTCTAGGTTCTCTATTTAGGCCCTCCCTTTCTAGTATCTTGGCAATGTTATGAGGAACAATTAGTTTTACATCCAAAAGCTAATTGGTTTCCTTGGTGATTTAAATTATGAAACTGTTGGATGACTAAGAGGAAAGTGACATACCTGAAACTATTAGAAAGCTTGTTCTTTACAGAAAGATGGGTGTTTAAATATTTAGATCACACCTGGCACTATTTACCTATTTATACTCCTGATATTGAACTCATTTAGACTCACAACTGGAAAATTGGTGCTGCAAAAACAACTGGACCAAACTGAGCAAATAAGTGACAGGATATAACTGTTGGATGAGTAATGATTAAATAAGATTAAAGCTATCCTACATCACAGAGCCAAGGTGATGTAGGATGTACCCAATCTTCCTCATGGTCTTAATAACAGGTAAGAGTTGATTGTAAAAGGAATATATTTTCTGAAAGAAAAACTGAAGCTTTCAAAATTTTATAATGAAGAAATAGGTGAGGTTTGGTTTTTTTTTAAATTATATGCTTTATTCTATCACATATGATAAAACATGGGAAGAATAGTACGCTGAAGCTCTCTGTTTCCTACTGTATTATACAAGTTGACTTATAAAGATTCCTAAGCAGCAGCCGATCACTCAATGTGAGCCACAAGTCCATTTTTGGGGAGGCAAAAAAACTTGCACTGTTTTGTAACTAACTCCTGCTGATGAAGAATTAAAATGCAACAACATTGGTCTGTTTGTCTGTCATTAACAAAGAACATAGTACTATCAGGGAGCTTAGCTTAGTAGTGACAAATAGTGCAACTGTCTCTCTGAGATTGATTGTGTGACTCGAGCTGTTGTCTGTCTAATATTTTGCCCAATATTATTCCTTCATAAAAGATTAAACAGACAATAATTTTGTGGCATCAAGTGACCATGTTTAAGTTTACTTCTCCATCTCTGAAACTGTACTTCTCAAGCCTGGGAATCATCAGAGCTTCATATGGGCTCATATTCAGTTACATTTGATTCAGTTACTCTGATTATCATTGAGGCGATCGATATCACCAATATGCATCACAGTTATCTCCTCTTCACTGATCAGGTTCAGCTAAAGTGACATACTGTAGTACTGGCTGTCTTGGCCATTCAATAAATTCACAGCGTTGTTCTTACAAAATATGGTGGGCAAAAGTTATTGTCTGGTGTTAAATGCTTAACTTTTAACATTTTGATAACAAGATTGATTCTTCTCACTTGCATCAGAAAATGCTAAAATTTATTCTCCAGTCTTCTCTCCCTCTTGAGAAGGATCTGCTGTTCTTACATAAGCATTCGGATGGAGAGCTGACAGCTGCAGTTCTGGTAATGAAAATTACCTCGGAGATTTTACTGAAATGCTGGGAAATACTGAAAACTAGGATATTAGATGGAGGAAAGCAGTAGTGATAGAGCCATGAGGATTATGGTATTTATGGATGAGAAGGGTTTAGGAAGTTAGAGATAGTCAGTGCAGGCCCATAACGAAAGACAAAGACATAAGATTTTAAGGCTCTAGTGGCCAATTGCTCGAAGAGCCTGAGGTCTGCCTGCTAGCCAGTTTTATTAGCTCTCCCGATAACACACCAAGGGCAGCTGTAGACATAGTATTTACAAAACACTATCTCCTTTGAGCAAATAACTGCATAACCTTGACACCATCCTCTGCCCTCCCCCTCCCCAGTGCACCCAGCTTACCAGGTTGATAGGCATGGAAAGCCCAAACCTTAGCTGGGGCATGCATCTCTGACACTGTCTCTCAGGTACTGTCCTCCAGGTGGTACCCTGCCCAATCAATCAAATACTGCAGGGTACCCCAGGATATCTGTCAATCCAAGATAGCCGGATACAATATCCCTCTGGCCCTGGACCATAACCAGAGTCAGAGGTCGAGGGTGATACTGGAAGGGACTGGAAGAACAAGTTTTAACAGGGAGACATGAACAACAGTATCAATCTTGGGAGCATACAGAAGCTGCAGATGAAACGTGACCTTACTTACCCAAGCCATGATTTTCTGTGCGCCCAGGTAATGGTGGTCCGACTTAGAAGATGGGTGCACAGAATGAGTGTGTTTACTGGACAACCAGGGTCTTCTTCTCCCAGCTGCTCTTGAAGCTGCTCACAAATGTGTGTGCAGCCACCACTCAAGGAAGTCCATGGGGGAAAAGCCCCTGGACAAACACTGGAGTAGCTGGGTGGTCATGGAAGTGAAAACCACACTGAGCATTTGAAAGGGTCTGCTGCCTGGACGCTACTGTTGGAGTGGACGCTGCTGTTGCAGGCAAATTTGCCAGCAGGAACAGATTCCCAGTCATCCTGATGGTAACTAATAAAACAATGGAGATACTGCTTCAGGATCTGGTTCACCTGCTCCCTCTGATCATCAGGCAGTGGTTGCTACAGGCTGGAAATTCAGAGTTTTACCTCCAGAGCTGGGCAGAAAACTGGGGCCCTCAATTCATAACCATGCTGCCCTGCAGGCCATGGCAATGAGACACATGCTGCAGTAACAAACATGCTGTCTGAGGGGCTATGGCAAACTTCTTCAATGGAATAAAAACAGCTACCTTTGTAAACACCAGCACTACCAGCAGTGCTGTGAGGGGGGCAGCACCCCTACGTCTCCCACCGTAAGGCACCTTGGATTGAGCTGGGCTAACCAGAGTGTGCTCAGGAGGACTGGATGAAGGGCAGAAAAAGAAATTAACTCCCCACACGAAGGGCAATGAGGAGCTGTGGAAGCAGTATCTGCCCCTCCAGGGGATCCTGGCAGGTGTCCCCTCAATGGAAAAAATAGGACAAGATACAGATCAGCTCTGCATTGGCACAGGAGCCTTCTTCTACACAAACTTTGTGTAGAGAGCCATTTACAGTCCCTGGCATAGACTGAGCAGGGAGCAAAAAAGAGTGGCTGAAGCATGACATCTGCCCAAAACACCTCCATCCTCACAAGTGAAGAGGTGTGCTCGTCTCAAACCCTGTCTCCTCCAGCACTTGGGGACTGAACCCGCTGCAAGGACTTGTCTCCTAATGGGTCTAAAGAAAGCTGACTTTCATGTGACCATTGGGAAGAGCACTATCCAACCCCTCCAAGAAAAATTCCATAAGAGATGCAAAAAGAGAGGGGTCCCTATCCCCAGTAAATCAGGGAATGAGGGACTAAGCAGACAAGGGAGAAACCCTCACTGTGCAAAAGAAGAGTAGTAATGGGAGAACGGAGAGGGGAAGCAGCGCGGGCCCTTTTTGGACTCTCTGCACAACGCCAGAGCTGCTCTGCTATGGTGTGAGTCTTCTCCCGTGTTCTCACAGAGCTCCTGCTGCTCGAGCTGCTTGTTCGCCTCTGCAGAGCTCTTAGAGCATCCTCTGTGGACACACACGCAGGGGTGTGGGTACCAGATACCTTCGCCCAGGGTTCACAGGAGGGCGGTGGCTTCTGGGCTAGTTGTCAGGACAGGCCCAAAATGAGAGACAAGGACATTAAGATACAAAGGCTATAGCAGGCCATTGCTCCAAGAGGCTGAGGTCTGCCTGCTAGTCAGTGTTGCTAGCTCTCCTGATAACATATCAAGGGCAGCCATTGGTATAATATTTACAAAACGCTGTCTCCTTTGAGCACATAGCTGCGTAACCCTGACAGAGATCATGAACAAAATGAGAAGAGGTTAAGGAATTTTAGGAACAAGAAGAAATGCTTCTGAGTCTGGTAAGTACTATTCACTATGTTATTACAGATATAGACCTAACAGTGCTTTCAATTTATTCAAACTAACAGAAATGCAAGATAATAATCTTTCAGACAGCTAGCCTGAACCCTCAGCAAGATAGATTTGATTTTGTCTTGATACAGTTTTCCTTTTGTGACCTTCAGCAAGTAATTTAAAAGTAGATTTACAATGGGACTAACTCCTGAAATGAGTTTCTCAAAATTTTAGATCAGCGACTGCTTGCTTCTGTCAGGATTCAATCTTTATATACTTACGTTTTCGCTGCAAAATACTTATGTGGCTTTAAAAAAAAGGTCAAGAGTAGATTTGTTTGTCCCTATTTGTTCTCTGAATCGATAGGAAGGTTCACCTGCAATCAGATGTACATTTAAGTATTTTCTCTGGTTAGGATTTTTCTAGGGGAGGGGGGTTGGGGAGGGTGAAGGGAGTTTGCCCTTTACTCTGAAGATGCCCCTAACCACTCGACTACTATCTGTTGTGGAAGTCTTACTCTGTTTTATTGGAGCTTGTCTGCTTTCAAAATGATTCTTTAGAATAGAGGGTTGAGCCTGATTCTCCCATGTTTAAGCCTGAAGTGTCCCTAGGTACTATGGAATCAATATATTTCTGTCTTACTGTCTGCTGTGAGAAAAGACTTCATTGACTTTAGATGTCAAGGAAGAAGGACAGGGAGAGAAGGTGCCTCTTTCTACAGTTGTCACCAGTGCTGCATTCTGCCTCCCATGTGCTGATAATAACGTTCTTTAAGCACATGACAGGTATTGTACAATCATATACCTGTGTCAGTCTCGTGAGATCCAGTATGCAGAAGAATTACTGGTTGTAATGCTGAATAACAAGGAAACTTAATGGCTAAAGACTGGACCCCTTGGGGCCTTCATTCCCCTTTAATAAGATGGCCTTACCTTAATAAGATGCCTTACCTTATGATTTAAACAGAAGTATATGTGAATGCAGCACAGATCAGTATGATTTCTATGTGTGTACATGTAGTAATATAAGTTGTGATATGCTGGAAAATCTTTGGTGATATGATGATTTCAGAGTAGGTACCTAAAATAGCACTAATGTAAAGCTGATTTAGTAATATTTGGCTTTTGAATACTCCTTAAAGAAATTATTGTTAGACTTATTACAATAGGATCTAGCAGCTCTACGCACCTGAGGGAGACAGTTAGAAGCCTGCTGAGAGAAATGTTGGGAGTGGAAAAAAATCTAGCGTAATCACCTGCACTCGCAGCATTTAGGCAGAGAGCTGACTGTCACACAAAATACCATTGTAAAGGTATCTAACTCCATGAGATCATTGACTGTCAAAGGAATTATGAAGGAATAACATATTTTGTTATATATAAAACAATAAAACTGGGGATGCCAGGTGACTCAACAATAAGATAATGAGGCGTTCTGACTTTTTGTACACTGTAGTAATATAGGCCCATTGAAAACTTTTTTTGAAAGTATTTTTTACAGTTTCTAAGTCTTTGTGGGAAAGATTATCCAGACTAATTTTGGAACTGGTATTGCTAGATATTGAAGATGAAAGTGAAAATTTGTTAATTGTAACATCTATATTTAGTTCTTTTGCAGAATATATATCCCCTCCGGCTGAAGAATATCCTGCTAAATTATTTGATGTAATAGAAAACTGTATTAACCAACAGATAGATAAAACCAGCTCATTTCATTAACATTTGGTAGGAATTTGCATTTCTCTGTCCACATATTTCGATCAGGATTTATGAGCTCACTTGCTTTCCACCGTTGAGAATGAATACAGTTCATCATAAAGCATATACTGAAATGAAGATGTACATAGTATGCTTTAAGTCTTAGCCTTAGTGCAGAGCACTGTACGTGAAAAGGGAATATGCTTACAGGGCATGTATCTTATGAATTGTCATTAGACCCCACTGCACTGCAGTCTGAATTCTAGGGATAATGATGGGCTATCTAAACTGTCTCTTGAATCATTATACCAACAATATTTTGTGTTCCCAAAACACCCAAACATCCACTTTGGAAACCAAAGAAAGACCAAGACAAGAAATCAGATAGTTCAGCTACACAGAGATTGTAAGTGATGAAAATGTGACTGTTTTTATTGGACAAGAATGCCAATTTTAACAGCCTCAGGAATGCATAATTAGGCTTCTAAAAAGTAATTCAATAAAGATGAAATCTTCCAATTTTTAAAATTATTAAAATGAACCATCAGTGTCACTAAAATAAGTTGTTAACTATGTAGAGGTAATGCTCATTAACTGACTGAAATGTTTTTCATCCAGCTTGGCTCTCTTGCTTCATGAAAATCAAATTATTATTGTATGGGCAGAACCCAGAAATATTAATTAAAATAATTCATCAATATAAACTATGAAATCAGACACAATCCAAGATTATCTAGCTAGTCTGTTGATTTACTCTTGAGTTGTCCTACAATGTGGTATAATTTGGTGTTAAAAAGCATAATTGACAATAGGCTTTATTGCTCTCTGGTGTAATAGGGAGGTAATAAAAATTATAAAGTAACATTAGCAATCATGTGTAAGAACAAGGAGTTAAAAGTGCTTTCTTCATTTTATAGGAGGATATACCCACAAGCAGAACCTCCTTTGACCAGGTTTGATTTTGGCATCCTTGTATTTGGGGGGTGGGCAAGGGAAGATGAGAGGACAGGAAAAAAGTAGGATATTTCAGTATCTTTGGTGTGATTCTCAGGGGTGTTTTGTTGTTGGTTTTGATGGCAGAAGAGCAAGGCTCAATGTGATTCAGNGTGAAATAATCATTGCAGAACTGAACTTTCAGTTTTTCTGTAGAATGGCTAGACTGGTAAGAACAGTGAAACAGTGAAAGCACAAATTTTCAACTTACAACATGAAAAGTGGCTTAAGAGCATTCCCAGCTTTGTCAGAAATAGTTTTTTAGGCTTTTTTGGACCATTGCTTAGGGTCTTTGTGGTGACAGTGAACATAGTGATGATAACCTATTTAAACATGAAATATGGGTTAGAGCTTTGCAAAAATTACATGCTAATTTAAACAGAAAGACCACAATGTTATGTAATTTAAGACATGTCTTCCCTGTAGAAAGAGAATATTCAGTGCTTTTGGCATTATTTTCAAAGGAATGACAAATATAATGGCCCGTATTATATTTTAAATAAAAGGAAAGGCATTTTAGAACTTTATATGCAGCCATTGAAAGCTGAGAAGTCTGGTCCAGTTGTAAAATACTTTTTAGTTTTCTTAGGCTCTGAGTCGGTGGAATAGTTGGTCAAATAACAATTTCAGGACTGTGCCCACACTCTGCATCAAAGGAGCATAATAGGTTAATGCATTGAAAAACATATTAGATTAATGAATGTCAGTGTGAGTGTTTTCTAAAGTGGAATGCTTGCCAGTATGGCATTGTGCCCATATTTTGCAGCTATACAACATCTGGAAATATCTCTTGTAACCCTGCTCAAATCAGAGCACAAAATGTTTCAAATACACG
>VYZW01001320.1:769-15519 GCA_013401315.1 Balaeniceps rex | reverse complement strand
TAAAATATCGCCCCAACACTATTACAGAAATATTTCGCTTTACGCATATGCACCTACATCACAAGCATTTGCAGCCTTATGAGCAATACCTTCAGAACTCAATAGTTGTCTTGCAGAACCTTTGTAACAAAACCAGAGGTTTTATAAATACAATGAATACCAAAGAGAATTTCTTTCTTGTTACTCTGCTTACCAAATTCTTATCTGACATAACACTATCCTCCTGTCAGGCTGATTGCCGCCTACCATATTTTATGATGACCTGTCAATGCGATTTTGCCAGTTTTTCCTGCCTTTTGTCTATTCTAGCACACTCTGATGCTATGCACATGCTGAGCAACTTTCTTCAATAGTGTGTGCTCTTCAGAATTTAGTGACAATATTTCCTCCATTTGCAACTCATGTATCCTTTCCAAAAAAATCTCCTAATAATCACACTTCCAAACACATTTTTAAGCCAATAACTGCAGATATTTACCATGTTAATAAACCATATGCTGATGAAATAATTCCAGTAATTACTAACACAGGGATTATGTGCAGAGAAGAAATCTGGACAGTAACATCCTTGGGGAAGGTACCGAGTGAGGTGTGTACAGGTAACTTACCTGTCAAATAGTTCTCCACCTGTGACCAATTCCAGAACAAGACTGATTTCTGTAGGGGTCTCAAATATCTCCTTCAGTTTTATCTGATAAAAGATAACAAAAAGGATTAATTTTGCTCATTTGTCTTCTTGCTGAGCATATCACAGGGCCAACAGCAGGAAACGGAGCACAGTCAATAAAGCAGAGGATGGTACCAACTGAAGTTGGTGCATCATTTACCTTGCAGCTGAGCAAGTTATTATGCATGTTCTCTCCCCCCTCCCTTTTTTTTTTTTGCTAGTTTTATTTCTTTTGCANATCAGTAATTTATTTTAAAGTGTAAGTATAATTCAACAGTCTTCCATAACGACCTGCTGATGCGCTCATGAGGAGAACCCAAAGCTTTAATATAGGAATCCCCCAAGTCTGTATAGGTNTACCTCAGCAACCTCTACGTAACACAGGAGCTTAAGAAGCTGCTTTCATTAGTGCTTGTCAGCACCTGTCTGCTAACCTTTCAGAGTAACTGAATGTAAGACCTTCCCCACCCTCCAAGGACTGATACCACCAACTACCCCTTTCATTTACAGAACTTCTTTTGCATAGTTTCTCACTCAACTCTGTCTGAACATCAGTAATTTATTTTAAAGTGTAAGTATAATTCAACAGTCTTCCATAACGACCTGCTGATGCGCTCATGAGGAGAACCCAAAGCTTTAATATAGGAATCCCCCAAGTCTGTATAGGTGAACCACAACAGTAATCTCCCAGGAGCAGAAAGAATTTAAAAAAAAAAAAAAAAAAAAAAAAAAAAATCCCTTTTCTGATGCAAGTACTCAAAGNATGGAGTGAAAGAACAAGGCTAAACTTACAATGTTTGGATGCGAAAGGCGAAGAAGAACTCCAATTTCTGTGCGGACAATTTTCTTGTCTACCTGGTTAAAAGTGGGGAGGGAAAAAGTGAAAAATGTATTTCTGTGTTCACCATAGAAACTTTTAGCTGCATCACAGGAAAATATGTATGAACAGCACTTCTAGATCTCCTAGGAGAATAAGTTGATGTGAGACACACAAGTCAAATAATATACTGTAAGGAGTAATTTTCCTTTAACACGAGACAGATACTATAACAGAAGAACATCTACATCTAGCAAAATGATTACAAATGTACAAAGTCACGCCAGAGGTAGAATATAGGAAAGACATCTGAAAAAGGTGCTAAAATTCCTATTTGTACTCAAGTTCTGCCATTGTCTATCGCTACTTATCTTGGTTCAGTTTATGCCAGGATAGCTTCCTTTTGACACACTGTTCAGCAGCTGTACTGGAAAAAGGTTTCTGCATATAGGATGTGCACATCAAAGCAGTGTAACATACTGCTTAGAACAAAAAAGTGATGCAAATGTCAAACACCTCCAGCCAGAGACAGGGTGTAAGGTTTAACTTCCACTTGCTTCAGATATATCTACCAGAATGGTCTATTAATGCAAAAGACTACCTGTTTGGTTAAACCTCTGAGAGGATTAGTGCTTCTCTTCCCTTCCCTTCTCAAATTGCAGTCTTTAACAATCCAGGCACATTCCCCCCGTTGGGGGACATTGGTCATTTTTCACAAGAAATGCAGATCTGGGGGAGTATTTCACTCCGGAAAGACAACTGCAGCTCTCCTGGAACTTGAATGCTTAAGCAAGCAAAAAAGGAAAAGGCTCATAAGCAAGTTATGCATGCTTTTATGTTGCTAAGGTAATTAATACATTTATGAAGAAACTATCTGGTTTGCACATATTCTCACAAACCCTAGAGAAATCCTATACTGATGACAATTATAAACATATTTCTTCTACAGCACTCTTCATCTCAGGGATTATAAAATGATTGAGAGTCAGCAAGTTAAGTCGCTGCCTGTTTCTAAACTGATGACACAGACGACGTCAAGCAGAACATTTACAGGGGGGTGTTTAATGGAGGCTTTTCATCAAACACATGTTTTGGTTTTGGATTTGGTTTTTTACATCATATGGGAAATGAACAGTCATAATACATAAACCTTTAAAAGGGACATAAAACTACCTTCAAACTCTTAGCGAGAAAGACACATGCTCAAAAGACGATCACTTTTTTATCCCATGGAAGAAGAGATGTACTTCTCAGTATTTTATTTTTTCCAGCAGCAACAAAATCCAAGTATCAGTCACATTCAGAACTACTGGATAGGCAGAATTTGATTCTCCCCTTGTATCAATCAGGAATGATTCCAGGTTAGTAATGCCACAGTGCTCTGACAGTGGTGTAAATGAGTGGAGAACTAGAGCCCTTAGGGATTTCTTGCAACTCATTGACATTTAATCTCTTTACTGGCTCTGCCAGAAAGCAAAATGAAAGAAAGAAAAAACAACTTTGGACAGATTCAGTGCATGTGAGAAGCAGCAGAAAGCAAAAATCAGAGAGGAATGACCTGAACACCTAATTGGAGGTAACAAACATGGCCAATAACTAAACCTTCACAGGTAAATGCCTGCTCTGGGATCAAACACAGAACCCTTTAAGCCTCTGTGACCACCACAGGCTTTATAAACTTTACTGCTTTCTACTCCAAACGCAAATGTTTCTTTGCTCTTGCCGGCTACATAAATACTGAGCAGCAGGTTTGAAGAATGGTCTCCTGTTCAGTTTTCCTAAAATGCTGTGAGCACCAGCCTGTGGTCTCACTCGGTTTCAACAACCCCTTGGCATCAGTGCCATTATTGAACTCTCGGATACTTTCATGAGTGCAAATGCACAGCCAGGGGCTCCAAAGCTCACTGCTGGGTAGCAAGGGGCTCTTGATGATTCAGAGAGTAATACATGTCTGGACTGTTTTCATATGCTTTGCACCTCAGATAGGATCAGAAAAATTAATGTACAATATTGCATGGACAGTCATTTCCCCAGGAGAGCTGTTTAGACTGAACAATCTACCTTATCCAAAAGCACCACTACAAACTGAACAACCTACAGGTTGTTTTCTGCAGCTCTGAAAATTTTTGTGCATCAAGCATGCCTGGCAACAAGCATGGAAGAGGCTGTCCAAACTCTAAAGATGCTTCCTTTTGACACTGATTAGTTACAACTGAGAAACTATAGAGGCCTCCGCTCATCTTGCAGGTGGCAACAAATTAAGTGAAAAAGTGAACTGAGACTGTTTCAGGTCCTTGTTATCCTAGATGTTTACTCTGCAACCGTAGGTGAGTCCCTCTGTGATCCAGTTCCTGACCTGACACAAAACAGTAGACCTTCATAATACTTCCTCAGGTGGTGGTATGAGGAAAAGGTACCTAAAAATTCAAGATGCTAAGATGCAATGCCAAATAAGCTACAGAGAAACACTTAAGAGTGTTACATATTTATAAGCATCCTGGAAAATGGCTATTGGGATAGATTTTACAACAGAAGCATGCATGTATAACTGATATGAGTCGTTCCAGAGTAAAAGCAGAAGCATATGTGATCATGGCATTTTATTACAGACAGGCTATTTTATCACTTTTATTTTCTTACCTTCTCCTACACTAAGTATAGAGCTATATCAACACTTAATCTTGTTTCAGCTCCTTCCAACAAAATGTGCCTACTTATATCAGGGCCAAACTTGGCCTATTTTGAGTTTGGGCAGGCTTATCAGCAATTCAACTACTTATATTCCTGACAGAAATTATTTGATAGGATGACAGTCAGGCATTTCACTCTATAGTGCATGTTGCTAGAGTAACAAATCTTAAAACTCGGATAATTTAACCAAAATATCCTATTACCACCAATGTCTGGGCAAATTAACTACATTTGGTTAGATCAAATACAGTGGTCTGATTTGTGTAGATGCAATAACTGACCAAAATGAGGCTGCAAAACTATTTATTTTTGTCTCCTCTTTGGATGCAATTTAAACATGCAGTACAATACATAACAATTTATCTGAGCTTTCCTTAAATTAACATTACTTACAGGACCATCAGTGAGACCTTTGTGAGTATATCACAGTCAAGAATAATAAGGTCAGCAGAACCAGTCTGTTTGTGAAGGGAAAAAACAATCAAATGTTAACTTTCAGATATTTCCTGGTTCCACTAGTTTAGTGATTATCCTTCTACAAGCTTCCTTTATTTTTTGCTTTTAATCTGTGCTGAATGGACTAGAGTATGCTTTGGTCAAACACTTCATTAGTATAATTTGATTTCTACTTAAAAGATTGCTTTTCTTAGTGTGAGAAACTTACACAAATTCTGTACCAGGTTGTGTGAATGACTGGTTGGGTGATTTTAACACTGGTGTGATTTTACTGAGCTGTATTTTCTGTTTGCAAACTTTAAATTGCAAGCAAGCAAGAGGCATTTGCTGAGACAGGCCTATGGAGCAGCATTCTGCTGCGGTACATCCATGTCAGTGTGAGAAGTCATTTGCCAGGTAATCCTGGAATGGTTATTTATCAGTTCTTCACCCCTGACCCTAGGAATGAAGACTTCACTGCCCATAGACCAAAAAAATCAAACAAAGTTGCTAGATGGCCTGTAGTTATTAAAACCCACATCTATATGCTTCCACGGCTTACCCATGGAGACATCCACATGAAGCACTAAAACGCAGCAAATCTGCAAGAACTGCTTGAGGTGCGATACAGCCCTGCCTTGTGCTGCGGCTTGCCATGCTCCACAGGATGCTTCAGTGAGCAAACCAGGAGCTGTGACTGTAGCACAGGTAAGCACCTGCACGCTGGCTTTCATCTAACTAGATAAAGAACCTGCAGGGGAAAAGATCCAGCAACCTGAACTTGGGAGCAAGAGGCAGTCCAAGAACCCAGCACACTGAACCAAAACGTCTATCTGTACTGCAGCCAGACGCATGGCTTTGTGGTGTTACCCGAGACCACCAGACAAACGGTAGCACGCTGTGCATGCTCAAAACTGCAATCCGATGTCCTGTTTACAGACAGACAGACATAGGATTAATGCCATTAACAGAGTATTTCACACAATCAAGGCCCAGGAAGTTAGGACAGCATTTGCAAGTGCGGGTGAATGAAATTATCCACCGCCTTAATTTATATTAAAGCATTTATATAAAGGCGGTAATTATTCCTGGATTATTCCTAGTATTTTGTCTCTCCAGTTATTTCACTTCTCTAGAATTAGGCATTTATCTATTTTATAGATATGTGTATACAAACACTGTGTCTTTGAAATTTGATAATGGTCATGCAATGAAGTAGCACTAGGTCTATAATCAGTCTATTTCTGATTTATAAATTTCAGACTGTTTTGACAAGGGAAAAATCCTTAATGAAAGCTGAGATTCTTCCATGTTTCCATGCCCTGAGATGGTGAGGTGGAGTGATGCTACAAACATCTGAGATGTAAATGTGTTGCTTCTATCTATCTGAATTAAATGAAACAAGATAAAATGAACTGTCACTGTAAACAGATTAATCCAGCTGCTGCCTTGCAATATGGTGCGCCATCCCGAAAACAGGTGGCTAACAGATGTACAGACCCCCTCAAACGTAGCAGCGAGCAAGAAGCCAAGCACATTCCTCATCCCGCAAGTCCAGTCTCTCCCCAGGGCGCTGTGGACATGGAGGGGCACATCTGGCCAGGTGTGACCACCACACAGGTAGGGTGACAACACTGTGCCCAGGCAAGTGGTGCGAAGCAGCCAATGCAAACAGCTCTCGAGGAGCTTCACAGCACTGCCCACCTCAGGGAGGCTGTTCAGCCCGGCTCTGCACAGCTCCTTATTTAATATCCCACTTATTGACTCACATGAACACCTCTAATTTGAGCAATGAATGCTTTATTGAACAAGCAGGTCAGGCTCTGAGCATGTATTTCTCTGCACTTACAGGGAGCATGCTGCAAATCATTATTGGCTTGCCACCACACTCTATTAAAAGTGCTTCCAAGAAACAATTTTTATATTCATCTCAGCTACAGTAATGGCTCTGCAGCCTAACCCTTTCTGTATTTTATGGAGCCAATTGCTAGTTACCATTTATAACTTGGCCATTATTTTGTCTTCTTGCAGTTAAGCAGAAATATTAAAACCTGTACAGACATAAGACTACCCACAAGCAGAGCTGCCGATTCCCTGGTAGTCTAAAAGGTCTGTTCCCAGTTGTCACAACTACACACAGGGCTGCTGGGTTACCCAGGTTCTCTTGAAAGGTTTCAAGAAAAAAAGAAATGAGCTTGAATTTAAAGCTTGAATTTAAATAAATAGTCACAAGAAGAAGATTCAAAGTACCTATTTCGTATACAGTTTTAGGTTTTGCTTTTTAATTTCATAACGTCCTGGCTAACAGGAATTCCAGTTTCTGCCCAGCTCATACATAGAATATCTTCTCAGTCAAGTCTTTCAGTGAAGACTTCAAGATTAAACATTCTAAAGAAGATTTCTGAATGTGCTTTTTCATCTGTATAAAGCTGGGTAGTACCACTGAAATCATGCACCTGAGCTCGTCTATGTATCAACGCAAGATATGGAAGTCAGTCTTCACCATAAGTGATAAAGAATCTTGGGGGATACAAAAAGTGGTATGACAGAAAAACCCCATAACAAATGAAAATAGATGCTTCATATGTGACCCAGTCTCTCTCTCTGAGTTACTCTGGTGTAATTCAGTAACCAGCATGGCAGTGGACAGTGGGTAAAAGCAGAATTAAAAAAAGCTGACCCTTCTGAATGAAAGGATACTTCTTTGTTCCAACTAGGGCATTTACTTAACACCTGCTTCAGGTGATTTGATTCTTTGTGTGACCTTTTCTATTGAATGAAAATTAAGAGTTTCTCAAGTAACGAATTCCTCCTATGTTTTAGGGGCTGTTCTTGTTGGGACATTGCTTGACCTTCTCAGCAAGGTCAGCAACTCTCTCTCTTTGTACTCCTAATGGACTGATATTATCTTTTTTTTTAAAAAAAAAGGGTTCAAAATCATCTTTTTTGTATTTTAAGCTTGGCAGACTACTCTGGCTCTATTTCCATTCAAGTTGAACATGAGGTCCCTGAAGAAGACCTCAAACAATATAGTAAAGCACAGCAGTAATTGCACAGCCCTGCAGTATCTTCCATAAACTCAGCAGGGAGTTTTCACTCTGTAGGTTACTGAGAATTTTTATTTTGAGCTTCCATAAGTAAACTTGTATTATTAATGCAAAGAAAATAGACTGTTCATTATTAGAGCAACGATTTTCCGTGCACATGTTCACACTTCCAATTTGTGGCTATAATCCTTCAATTAATGCATATTCTGCAGACTGAACAGACTTGAATGGAACTACTGCAAGTTATGTCAATGTGCTTGCACTTGTCCTGTTAAGTGCCTAAAAGCCTGCTTGTACATGCAAATCTGCTGGCTGCAAATACATATTAGCTGGGCTTGTACAACCATATGCTTTTTACAAAATGAGAGAGAAATGCACTATCTGCATATGATAGTACTGTTAATCTGTTAAATGTAAATTGTTCCCTCAAAAAAGGGAACTGTGCTTCTGAAAAAGCGCAGTACTTTTGCAGGCAAACCATCAGATGGATAGAGATGATTTGTGGGATTGTATAGGCTTCAGCACAGTAAATCACATGCTGACACATCTGATTAACAGGCTCTGCTTCTTGTAAACATACGATTTCAGTGGTAAAGCTGGCCAGATGCAGGTAATATTCCCCGAAGACACACAAGCCATTGTGAATGGGTTCTATCGCTCACTCACATTAACTTGGTGGCATCACCAAAAGGTGAAGGATGGGTCCAGAAGCACTTAGAGCTTGCATAACACTGGTCATTTGCAATAATACATTTTATGTCTGAGTTCAAAACAAGTTACATGTTCATTAGAACAGGCCTTATTATATGCTGTGGTCTAACTATCTGACTAATTTGGTTATTATTTCTGTTCCTGACTCATTTATACACAGGTTTCTGAAAATATGTTTGATAATTGTTAAATGGTTTATGCAAACAAATTTCAGGCTATTAGGTATTCATGAACTGCTCATTTCAGCTATTCACTATTTATAGTGTGTTACTGCCATTGCTACTGTTCCCAAAGCTGGGTGGGGGAGGACACTTTCAAGACACAAGAACAATGTGTAAATCAAAAGGTAAGTACATTTTTTTTTAGTTCAAAATAGTCGTATTTATAGGATTATTTAGAAAATTGTACTTGCCATTTTCTTGCCCATTCTTGCTTTTCACCTATACAGTTACAAATCCAAAAAAATCCTCTCTTCTCAGTGAAAATTTATTAATCCAGCTTTTATTCTAAGTGATTTAGACCAGTTCTAGACATATGGCATTCTGTAAAAGGGTTCACATTCACACCATCCCTCTGAATAAAGAAATTTCCACACAACAGTAGTCCCTTAGAAATTGAGAGCTATTAGGTGATAGCACATTTCCTATCATCCTGTACAACATTTTATTTTAAAGCTGCTCAAATTTATTAGCCAAGTGCAATGCTTGCTGCAATTTAAGAAATTCCACATAAATAGTAAGCTAGTGTACCCATACTTCTCTGAATTAACTCACACTTACAGATCCATGTGAACTTTCACTGTTACCCAATGAAGGTTTGATGCATCAGGGCTACCATTAATACTGTAATCTCCATCACTGATATCAAATTATTCCATGTGATCAATGTACCAGTTTTGGCTGGAACAGAGTTAATTTTTTTCATAGTAACTTGCATGGGGATATGTTTTGGATTTGTGATGAAAACATTCTTGATAACACAGGGATGTTTTAGCTACGGCTGAGCAGTGCTTATGCAGCATCAGGGCCTTTTCTGCTTCTCATGCTGCCCCAGGCTGGGGGTGCACAAGAAGCTGGGAGGGGACACAGCTGGGACAGCTGATCCCAACTGACCACAGGGATATCCCACACCATGTAACACCGTGCTCAGCAATAAAAGCTGGGGGAAGAAAGAGGAAGGGGGGACTTTTGGAGTGATGGTGTTTTGTCTTCCCAAGTAACCATTGTGCGTGACGGAGCCCTGCTTTCCTGGAGATGGCTGAACACCTCCCTGCTGATGGGAAGGAGTGAATGAATTCCCTATTTTGCTTCGCTTGCGCATTTACCTATTAAACTGTCTTTACCTCAGCCCATGAGTTTTCTCACTGTTACCCCTCCAATTCTCTGCCCCATCCCACTGGGGGTATTGAGCGAGCGTCTGTGTGGGGCTGAGCTGCTGGCCAAGGCCTGACAATCAACTATATGCTGTACCACTCCATTTTGTAAGCAGTAACACAGATGATGATCGGGAAGGCCTAGTTGTGAGTCTGATGATCAAATGAGACTATTTTGTTCAAAAAGTTTCAAGTGGGCTGAAATCTTGACAACGTCAGGTGCAGATTAAGTCTTGCATGTTTCTTCTGATGAACCACCCTGAATCTCTGGACCTGCTGCTTAAATGACACCTGTACTAGGAGACTTGTAATCTCCTGACACTAGACAATTCTTCTGGTAGGTCAGCCCCAAACACTGATAATGAGGGGTCCTGAAGTCACTTCAGTGTTGCTTGATAGCATACAGAACCTGTAACCCGACACTTACAGGAACCATATAAATGACCCTATGCCCCAAAACTGCTTAAAATTTACAGGTTATATACATTATAATCTGAATAACACAGAAAACCAGTAGATCCTCAAAGGAAAGCAGGGAAGGCTGAACAGCCAGGCCTAGAGAGTGGTGATCAGTGGCATGAATTCTAGTTGGAGGTCAGTAACTAGTGGTGTACCCCAGGGGTCAATATTGGGACCAATCCTGTTTAACATCTTCATTAATGAGCTGGGTGATGGGGCAGAGCGCACCCTCAGCAAGTTTGCTGACGACACCAAACTGGGAGGAGTGGCCAATACACCAGACAGTTGTGCTCCCATCCAGAGAGACCAGGACAGGCTGGAGAAATGGGCTGACAGGAACCTCATGCAGTTCAACAAGGGGAAGTGCAAAGTCCTGCACCCGGGGAGAAGCAACCCCAGGCACCGGTACATGCTGGGGGCCACCCAACTGGAAAGCAGCTTTGCAGAAAAGGACCTGGGCATTCTGGTGGACACCACGTTGAACACGAGCCAGCAATGTGCTCCTGCGGCAAAGAAGGACAATGGTATCCTGGGCTGCATTAGGAGTAGTGTTGTCAGAAGGTCAGGGGAGGTGATCCTTCCCCTCTACTCAGCACTGGTGAGGCCACACCTGGTCTACTGCATGCACTTCTGGGTTCCCCAGTACAAGAGAGACAAGGACATACTGGAGAGAGTCCAATGAAGGGCCATGAACATGATGACGGGACTGGAGTGTCCCTCCTATGAGGAAAGGCTGAGAAACCTGGGTCTGCTTAGCCTGGAGAAGAGAAAGCAGATTTTACCTGTGAAGTAAAGCATGCAGGAGGTAGTTATTGATGTGTTATGAATTGTGGTACTAATTGCCTGGATACAAGTACTTTACAGATCTAGCTCCTAGCCTCAGTACCTCATGTGCTCCTCATTCATAAAACATGGAAATGCTAACGTGTTTTCTCACTGTGGTGTTGCAACTGTAATACAGTAATGGACCAAAAAGAATAACTGCAATCAGTTATAATGGTGAAATGAATAATTTTCCTGGAGTTCTGATTAACAGATTTTTGCCTTCTCATTTGTAGAACTTAGGGCTCTCATCTGCAGGCATTAGGACTTTTCACACAAATTCTTGAAAGTCATGTGACAGAGTTCTTTTGACTTTGTATTTTCTCATATTTTTACATTAAAATCCTACACCTACAATGTCTGCCACTCAATCCACAAACCTACAATTATTATCACGCTATTTCTTCTTGTAGCACTATTCTTTTATCAGTGTATAAAGAGCTAAAACCTGTAAAACTGTTATGCATCTTGCAGACAAAATCTAAATTTCTGCAGCCTGATATTCCTGAGAGTACTGCTTAGAGGTCCTCAGAAGTTAGCATATCATGTAATCTTTGCAATTCTAAAATAAATTTGAAATCAGAATTCTCCCAAAAAACGTGAAAATGAAAGTGACTTGAATACCATAGGACTGAAATACAAAACAAACCATCTTATTTATGCTATTTCTTATTACTTACGGAAATGCTTCCAGCCGGTTTCAACTGTATCTACTGAAAACATGCCCAGTTGGAGTTTCAAACATCTGCTCATTCAATATATGCAAACTATAATGGAATAGCTTGTTGGAAACAAACAGTAGTATTTGAAGGCTGCTTAAAATGAAGGGAGAAGAATAACAAAGAAAGTGGGTTGGGGCTTTTTTTTACATTTGTAGGGAAACATGTTATTAGTTATTTTTTTATTTATTCAGGTTTGGGTGGGGTTGTTTTGTTTTGTTTTGTTTTGTTTTTTTTCTTAAGGAAGCCCTTCTTAAGTGATTTGAGCAAGTTTAGTATGGAAAAAATTTGTGATGACCCTCACCCATACACACTAGTCCTGCAGCCATCAACCGCCACAATAGTCAGCTTAGAAAGTTGTACTGAACCTTAGTTCCAGTCTTAAGAGATGCTCTGACGAGGTGACATATCTCATGGAGATCAGACAGTGATGCTGGCTTCATGACTTCTCAAAGAAGTTTCTGTAACTGGAACCCACAGGTTGTGCCACTTACACACTTGCTGTGTTAATTTCCACCTTTGCTTTTCCATTCCTCCCTACATATGGTTGTTTTTTCTCTTAAAGGACATAACACAAAAGGAGACCACCTCAGCCAAAGAGAATATATTTTATCTTGAAATACGCCAGTGTAACCAGTTTGTTGAGTGAGTACACGCTGATTACAGAGTTCTTGGTAAAGTAAATCCTCTCTCTTATAGACCTCAGTTAGATTTGCCTCTCTGAGGCACTACACAGAACTCTGCTTCAGGCCAGAGGTATAAACCCAGGATGCTTCATTTTAATTCACATTCTGTTCCTGTTTTGTTCCAACAGCTGAACTGCCAGCATTGGAGAAAACACTGTGGTTTCTTATCTTTTGCCCTCTTCTCTTCATTTTTTTTTGCATGCAGCCAGTTTTCCCTTAATTCTTTGCTCGACAGAATAGAACAAGCTCAATCCCTCTCCCCCAAAATGAGTAACTGTCACAACTGTGATGACAGGATCGCAGCATACGCTTCCTGAAAACAACTTCCTAAAATGTAGAGGGAGACTTTCAGAGATCCCCAGCACAAGCCTCACAGACCATCCATCTATGGAGAAGCCCTGCCTTCTCTGCAGTACAGCTCCATCAAAGGCCCATCTCCAGATTCCTTTAACAGGCTGTAAATAATGAAGGGTTTCTAAAGAGGAGGACTATAATCTCAGGATAGCCTAATATTTACCTCGGCACCTCTGCTCAGCCCTTTTGCAGCGTTGTGTCTTTGCTTTAGGCATTAAATATATCCTCACACAGCAACACATTTCATTCCTATTCCCCATCTTGCCTCTCTACGTTTATGTGCACGCTAGACACACAACGTTCCTCTAGGCTTGCTTAAAGCCACGGAGAAGACAAATCACTGCACACAGGAAGGGAGCAAAATGTGCATGGATGGGTTGGTGGAAGAAAATGTGCAGCTCAGATCGTTTCAGAAAAGTTCACATTAAGTTATTCAAAGCTAAACGTGTGTCATTTGTTTATTTTTTTTACTGAATTAATCATCTAAGGGATATTATTTAGTTTCTCAGAACTACTTGTTCAACAATGCAATGTATACAACAGGTTGAACTTCCTTGAACTGCTTAACAATGAGTTGAGCTTTGTATTTTTCTCTTTTTATTAGCTGATCCTTGCATTTCTGAAAAATAAGCTGTGAACACTAGAAATGAGTGTTAGCTAATTACCTATAAATTAAAAGGAGTAAGGAAAAAAGAGATATTATACCTGCTTCTTAAAATCTTAACCCAAGGTCTGACTTACTCAGGAAGAGCACAGCAACTCAATTTAAGTGGTGACAGGTAAAAAATATTGTTCTATGTTAAGTGATTTTTACACATGTAAAAATCATGCGCTGTTTACACAGTGCACATCACCTGCACTACAGTGTGATATAGTACAATACATTGTAATGCAGATGACTTGTTAAATAACTTTACGTACATAGGATAGGCTTTTTTCAATTGCAGAATGGGGTTTTTTCCTTTTCTGAGGGATGTCCTGCCAATAAAGAAAAAAAACACTTTCTGCTTTCCAAGGACTAAACCAGTGTATTACAAAGCTATTTTTCAGTAAAATTTCTACTTTCACTAACTGGTGTCTGATTTCATAGCTTCTAAAGCAAAAACCTATTGGTATCTTACTGCAGAAAAATAAATCTTTCAGTTCTCTCTTCTTTTGTAGGGAATTTATGTAAAATGAACTTTCTTGTTCTTCTTTAGACCCTATGCATTCAATGGGCCTAACTTATACTTAAAAGCCCTTTCTTTTGGAAAGTAGTGAGTCAGACTGTAGAAGCCGGATTCCCCTTATATATGAGGGAAAACTGGATATAAGCAGCAGAAAACTCAAAGACTTACTGCCTTATTTCTTTATTCAAAATAAATTTGACTGAAATACTTTTTTCGTCTTTCAGAAGAAACATAACAGTGTGAACCGCACATGAATGAGATGATGACATGGATGACTAAAAATGAACAAACCAGGAAAAATAATCTACATATATAATAGCTAGTACTGCAGATGGAGTGGTAGTTAAGAAATTACCGTTTCCCAATAATTACCAAGCAATGCCATGTGTGTCATGTGTATGTGTGTGTGTGAATGAGTAACAGAAGAGAATGTGCAAGCTAGTTGACAAAAATACAGCTTTTTCATGATGAGTACTGATGTGCAGTTGACTGTTTTCATGTAGACTTATATATNTTTCTCATTATAAAGTCTAGAGAAACAGGCATATGGAGGCAGGAGGCACGCAAATTGTAAATCCTGTAAGGCCACATGGCAGCAAATGGAAGGTTTCATTTTATAGCTACAAACACATATCTTTTTCTCCAAAAGTCAATAAAAGACCGATTTACTAATTCTGACTATCTCCAAGTGTGATACACAGTCCCCACCCCACGGTGGCACTTGCCTTCTCAATCAATTGGGAAGGCTCAAACAAAAGCAGCACCCCTCCAAGACCAAACATTTGCATGAGCCTCTTGATT